>CM040246.1:21639137-21685049 GCA_022545495.1 Chrysanthemum lavandulifolium
CTAAATATCCAAGCCTTTATCACACTCTATAAATGCCCAAACAAGTCATCTTCGCGGAGGGTAGAAAGAAAGAAGACGAAATAAGTAAATGCGCCTAAAATCTCACATCAAATCCAAATAAGAAATACCGATAAACACCCCGTAGTCACCAAGTTCCAATAACAATTCAAGCCGTGACAAAATATTATCCGTGAAAATGTATACACCAAGGTATCAATCCTCAAATCATAACAACTCCCATCATTAAATCAAATCTCATTATCAAAACGCACGTCTCAAATCTCATCTTGTCACAAAACGCATAAAATCCAAATCTCATCACATCAAGTTATAACTCGCATTCCATAAATTACCATAAACTGTAAATCCAAATTTACGAGCATGTATCGATATCCAACGAATGCTTGGTCCATAAATAGTCATCTCACGGTCCATTCTTAAGAGCATAACATCCGACCCAATCAGCTTGACGCCCATTGATCACATTTTTCATAAATAAAAATTACACGCGACCAAGCTCATTAATAAACCGCACAATCCGATCTATTCCATTTGAATCAATGGAACTTAATCAATCCTCGACCGAATTTTAAAACCAAATGCCAATCATTCCATTTTTACTACAATATGTCCCACTAATATAACTTTTCACCAAAAAAAATACCAATTTACGTCCCATGAAAATATCATTCGCTCAGTCCATTGCACTCTCCATCCGATCCATTAATCAAAGAAGCCCACTCAGTCACCATAAGGCCCGATCCATTCCTGTACCAGATAATAACACACAAACCCTAAGCATACGGGTATTTAATACTCTATTCTCAAATAATACCAACCCTAAAAATCCTCAACAGTTTCGTCTCCTCTCATTCTCGTATCCCATATCCTAATATTCCGAAACCAAATTACAATAATCCTCTGCCCCACTTTCATATGCAGCTCCAATAATCATCTTGCAATAGAATCGTCCTCTCATCTAACATGATGAAAACGTGTTATATAACCACCACTTAACTCGCCACAGGGATGGCTAGAGCATGGTCATGACTTTGAGAGCTTTTCCAGGTTATGGTAGGTTTTTCATAAACGATTTATCCTTTTAATTTAGTTAGACCGATTCGAATGAAAGACGAATTAACATCACTTGTTAATATCGTTTCATGGGTCGAACAATATTGTTATTTCTTGTTGTTACTTTTTCTTGAAGTTCGAACCTAACCAAGGTGTTATTTAAATTGAGCTTTGGACTTTAAAATGAATCAGGGAAAATCAATTAACATACTTGTCATTTGATTTGCCTTATGCATTCAGATATTGAGATGAAAAACAGATCTATGAAGAGTATGTTCAACCAAGAAAGTCTTAATGACTTGAGGTGCTTATTAAACAAATCTGAGATCTATTTCCATTCACATTTGAATTCGTTTCTTGAATAGATAAACCGTGAGAAAGGTAGAAATTAAAACAGTGCTTTTGATTATTGTATTATCCAATAAGATCCGTGATGTTATCATAGTGGGGTTGTTTGGATCTCGAAGAGGACCTTTGAGAACTCTTTAAACAATCGAACCAAGAAAAACCGAGATCTTTTATCTTATTAATAACGATCATGGTTTATTAGATCGAGATTTGATCGATGATTGTAAGATACGGATGCTTGTAACAATGATGATGTTTGTGTCGAGTAAGCATATGGATAGATTAGGTTGATGATGAGATTTGAATAGGATTGATATTTGCCGGTCGCTTAGATTGAAATAGCTTTGATGATGTTCATTGATGTTGTCCGGATGTTGATATATGATGATGTTGTAGTCTGTTGTAAATGCGATTATAAAGTCCAAGATACTTGATGTTGTAGTATTGCTATGGTTGATGATGTATAATTGTTGATGTTAGTAAAAGATAGTGATAGACCGCTTCACATATGTTTACAAAACGCATATCTTATCAAACGCATTCTTTCAAATCGCATCGCCTTTTTTCTTAACAAAACGCATCATTGAATTTAATCTTGACAAACCACAAGCTCAGTAATACAAACTGCTTTATGCTTTTAACATCAAACCGCATCTTTTTCGTCACTTAACAAAACGCTTAGGTACCAAAACACAGTTGACTTTGACCATTTATTGACAAACCGCAGTTGACTCAAAAGTCAAACCGCATATGAGACAAACCACACATGAGACAAATCTCATGTGTCAAACCTCTTCCATTGACAAACGATCGTACATTGCATCCGACATGTATTAACAAACCGCATAAAATGACTTAAACCGCATTAAAAAATCAGCTATCAAACCGCATCATTGAATATCCTCAAACCGCATACAAGAACTCAAAGACTGCAATCCCAGAAAGGCATAACTGACGCACAGAAAATAGGACAGCAGCAATAGCATCAGATTGTCAATAAAACCAGCATACATATTCATATCGACATACAACCAGTAACATAAATGTAAGACAACAGCAACAAAAAATCAGATAAAGCAACATCAAACATCATCACGACCACATCAACATTTATCAAACCTCTTTACAACCACATCAAATCGCAACAAACCAACACAAACCGTGATACGAACACGCCTTCAAACTATTCAATCACCAAAACAACAAAACCTAGGCTCATGCCAATTGTTAGATCACACTTTTATGTTGTTTGATGATTCAGTGGTCTAGATGGTGATGAATCAAGAAAGCCATGTTAGAGATATAGAGAGAGTAGAGAGGAGTTCTAGAGGGAATTAAAACAAAAATGCAAGGTTAGATTAAGAAGCTCCACCCTTCCAAAGATGAAAGGGTATTTATAGTTACAACCTACTCGCCCTCCCCGCTTGACCGGGATCGTATACAGGGGTTAAAGACCCGTTCTTCCTCCACTTGTGTTACTCTAAACTAATCTACGCTAATAATTAACTAATTAACTACTAAATAACGAACAACGATATGTCTACGACCTAACTTATGCTAGATTATATTTGGGGTGACCGACTCTTCACTATGGAATTTCTAATTCCTAATAATGATGGCACTTCTATTCCTCTTTGATACTACAAAATCAAGTAACACTGCAAATGGTTTTGCAGATACCATTACATTTACCAGTGTTGCAAACATCCTTCAACTGATAATGAGAACGTTAAAAGACCCGACACTATAATAGCATATGGTAACACATGAATAAATGGTGCAACTTCGATGATTATATTTATATATCCGAGGTAAGATTATCAAGTTTTTGATTTGTTATTTCAAACTGATGAGGGTGATCCAGAGGATGTCGTAAGTTAACAGCCACTTAGAAGGTCAACTAGGAAAGCTAGTTTACATAATAGATTGCAAGATTATGAATTAGATGGAAAGGTCTATAAATTAGATGGAAAGGTGAAATGTGGTCTTATTAGATATGTTAATTAAGCAGATCTAAGTTCTGAGAAATTTTCTTTTGTAACTAATATAAATAAGATTGTTGAACCTAAGACATATAGAGATGTTGAACCGTTGTTAAATGGATTGAGGCTATGAATAATGAGATAGAAGCATTAAATAGAAATAATACTTAGGATATATTTGATCTTCCTAAAGAAGAAATCCCATTTGCTCCAAATAGATATATAAAGTAAAGTATAAGTCTAATGGTGAAGTTAAAAGATATAGAGCAAGATTAGTTGCCAAATGTTATAGTAAAAAAGAATGCATTGACTATGAGAAAACCTTTTCACCAATGGTGAAAATGGTGAGTGTTAGATATGTGCTAAGTCTTGTTATTCAAAATTAATTTTTAACTTGATGTGAATAATGTTTTTCTATGGTGATCCGTTGAAGATGTGTATATGTCTTTACCAGAAGAGTATTTTGTTAAAGTGATCAAAGAGTTTGCAAGTTAAAAAATTCTTTATATGAGTTACAACAGACTCCAAGAAAATGGAATGAAAATCAACTAGTGTTATGTATGAGTTTGGTTTTAATCAAAGTAAAAATGAACATTCATTATTTACCAGAGCTGAAAATTGTATTTTTGTTGTGTTATCTGTTTATGTTGATGATGGAATTAACAACTTCAAAGCATTGTTAACTTCTAAATTCATGATTAAAGATCATTGTGAGGTAAAGTACTTTCTGGGAATATAAGTTATAAAGCATGAATCTGGTGTTTTTTTTTCTCAAATGAAGTATTATATGGAGCTATTAAATGAATTTGGCATGTTAGGATGTAAACCAGCTTCTACACCACTTGAAATAAGTCCAAATAAAATTAATGTGAAAATTTTGATAAATGATTATCCATTAATTACTTTTGGTATGTTCGATGTCGTTGAAAATTAATATAGCTAACTATCACTAGGCCGTACATAACTTATGTTGTGCATAAGTTAAGTCGCTATGCACGGCCCTTTAAAGTCTGATCTTAAATTGGCTTTTAGGGTACTTAGGTGTCTTAAAGATGCACCGGGAAAATGAGTTTTATTTAAAAGAAGTAACAATTTTGAATTAACTGTTTATGTTGATTCTGACTTGGCTAAGTGCACAAATATTAGAAGGTCTCATATCGTTATACGCCTTTTCGCGGCACTGCTTAATATTTTGGAAAAGTAAAAATAGTTTGTGCTAGCCAAAGTCGAATATAGGGCTATGTCGAGTGTGGCTTGTAAGATAATTTGGGTTTTGAAGTTGTTGGCTGGTCTCAAAGTTGATTACTCTATTCCTATGAGTATGTTTTGTGATAACAGTGCAGCAATGCAAATTGCTTCTAATCCTGTTTTCATTAGAACAAAGCATTTTGAAATTAATCTCTATTTTTTAAGAGAAAGGATTGCTGAAAGAATTTTTAAGACTTGTAAAGTTTCCTCATAAGATAATGTGGTTGATGTTTTTACTATAGGGTTATGTTCTGATAAACATAAAAAGATGTGTGAATTAATGAATCTGGTGAATTTATTCCGGATTTAGTTTAAGGGGGTGTGTTAAAATGCATCTTTGTTTATAAACAAAATTTAGATTTGAGAAGTCAATGGACCTAACCTGTTATCATTCAAAGTTTCTTTTAGTGCGTCTTCTGTTTGTGCAGGTTTATTAAAGTAGTGAGAGTCTTAGTGGAATATATTTAGAAGATCAAGGGTGTTAAGTGTTTCCGTATTCAAGCTTCAAAGGTGCAAGTTGGATAAGTCTAAACCTGCTATGTTTAGGATATATATGCTCTCATTCTCTTGAAACCACTCATAATCTTTATGTGTGGTTTATCACTTACTCTCTCAAAAGTTTGTATAGTCTTTAGGGTTTGATTTGTATCGTATTTCTTTCGCTTTCTTGAATGTTTTGAACTCAAAACACCTTCTAGTTGTATTTGAGTGATATGTCATATAAAAAAAAGGAAAAAAAATAATAAATAAATAATAATGTTGGTTGTATGAAATTCATTGTGTTTTGATCCTTGTTTTCAAAGTTTTATAAAAGTTTACAATTTCATATGTCATAAACGTTAATTAAGACTTAAAAATATGATATACTATACGTTGCATCTCACTAGCGATATTGTTTGACATGCATGATAATATGAATAGTTGGTTGTACCAACCCGAATTGGCTTTGTAATGTGCCAACATTGCTCCCTCGTATCTCGATGCTAGCCATGATCATGGCTCGTATTAATTTGTCACATTTAAGAAAATGACACCTATATAGTTATTTACTTGCTTTTGTCATGTTGCCAACATATATATTATCCATCATAAATTCTACAGAACAAAACTTCACATGGGTTCTTCACTGTCTACACCTTTTCAAATCGACTGGTCCTTATTTCAGGGTTTATGACTTTATGTACTACCTATGCAGTGATCTTCTATGTTTTTATATAAGTTGGTCATTTTATTCGATCGAAAAAACGTTGGTCATTTTATTGGAGTCAGCTAATTCTTTTATGTCATTTCTTTCTTGTTCTTGTTCTTATTCTAATTATGTTTGTTTGGATACGTTTTCCTCGCATTCATCTAATTAACCATTGTAACACGGGTACTTTAATAGTTTATTATTTCATCAAAATAGGATTTACATATTTGTAGAAGGCAAATGGACAACAAGCTGGACCGCTATCCCTTTTTAGATTGCAAAACCAATTCTTTTATAAACAATATTTGTGGATCTGTGTGTCATAGCATTATTGTTTATATCACGTTGGACTCTGTTGTGTAGCTCGAACGCCTCATTACGTACATTGGACTCTGTTCATAACATGTTGGATCTAGGTGTCATAACATAACATTAACCATGAAGCTAATTGTAGCTGTAAATCTAAAAGAAACAAACTTGCAACTGAAATACTTAAAATTCATATTTTAAGAATGTTGATTTACATTGATAGAAGCTTATTCAACGACAATTACGTACGATGTCAACTCCTTTGACCAAAAAGAGGATCTTATGCCAAAGTCCCAGTATTTGTTGGTAGATCAATTATAACATTAATTAGTTGTAGTTAGCTCACTCTTATCCGTTGTACTTAAACGTTTTTTGTAGTAATATATTTACCAGGGTGAAATCCTCTCTTACCCAAAAAAATAGTTGTAGTTATTAGCTGTTGGAATGTATTGTAGTTACCTGTTGGAATGTATTATAATTAGAGAAACTCTTCTTAATTAATGTCGCATGTCGATCATACCCTTATTTTTAAATGGAAACGTAGTCTTTATAAATTAATTCATTCATAATTTATAGGAAATGATAAGTAGCTAGGAGAATAAGTAGCATGATGTAGAATTTATGGGTAGTAACTCTTCAGTGAAATGAGGTATCACATATTTAACATTCGGTTACAGTACAGCAATTTATTTTAACCTACCAGATTCGAGTGTACGTGAAAATCTATTATGGTCATTGTTGAAGCAAAATCTTGCACCCCGGTTGTTGTCCGGATATTAGGTTCTTTGTTCTTTTGTCCGGAGAAAAGAAAGAGATCCTTCCTGCACAATAAGCAACACGCTAAGCCTCGCGATCGGTGTTATACCACACCAAACCCCCGTGGTAATAAGAGGATAAGGAATAAATGCGGTAATATATATGAGAGAGAGTATGCGTGTGATGCAAACATTAAACGTGTTGGGTATTTATACTACCTCAACCCTGAAACCTGAGTCTAGGCGCGGCAGGCCTATAGCCAACCTACTCAGTAGGTGTCAGGCCACGTGGTGGTGAAATCCCATAAAATCTGGGAGGCAGCGCTGACAAAGTTATAAGCTTTACCTGCTGGATAATAGTCGACCGGGTAAAAGGATGTATCGTCCGGACGCCGGGTCCTCCCGACCAAAGATCGTCCCGACACATACGCCAACATGTCCCCCAAATGACCTTTACCCAAAAAACATGTTCCCCAATATTGTGTTACCTGGATGGAATTTGGTAATGCAATACTAGAAATATTTGTCTTACCAACCTCGCTCGCTCAGATTCTAGCATCGACGTCCGGCTTTCTTGCGAAAATGCTATGGGCCCTCCTACGTTATGGGGTCGCCTTTAGCCCGCAATGTTTGATTGGCCCGATGGGCTTGTATTTGTTCAAAGTCCGGCGGTGGATCATTGGTGACCCCACTTCCTCCTACATGTTCAAATGGGCGGAGGACCGGTGGTGGTGTTTCTAACGGTTAGTCATTCGCTTATGTGGTAGAGTGAATAACGCGTCCCACGGATGGCGCCAATTTGTTGAAGCAAAATCTTGCTCCCTGCTGTTCTCCGGATATTAGGTCCTTTCTCCTTTTGTCCAGAGGAAAAAAAACGATCATTCCCCAGACATACAACACGCGCTAGCCTCGCCTCGGTGTTATCCCGACCAAGTCCGACGCGAGAATAAGTAGGGATAAGGTATAAATGCGGTAATAAATATGAGAGAGTGAGTATGTGTATTGAATGCAAACATTAAATGTGTTGGGGTATTTATACTACCCCAACCCTGAAACCTCGAGTTCAGGCGCGGCAGCCTATGGACAACCTACTCGTGAGGTGTCAGCCATGCGGTTGGTGAAATCTCATAAAATCTGAGAGGCTACCCTGACAATGTTATAAGCTTTACCTGCTGGATAATAACCAACCGAGCAAAAGAATGTGTCGTCTGAACGCTGAGTCTTCTGAACAAAGATCGTCCGAACACATACGCCAACAATCATGCAATTACTTGAACCTAGTTCATCGATCGCAAAGGATCATATACCATAATTTTACAATTAGCATCAATGTAAAACTACTCATAATTGTACAACAAGTAGCATTATTAATTTATAGCTAGTAGAATAATTTAGATTTTAGAATGTAGCATTAATGCAAAACTACTCAGAAAGGTGAGACGTCATCATTCCAATAGGAGGTCTTTGACTCTTTTAGTTTATGAGAAAATGATATACAATCCAACTAATAGTATCTTTTAGTTAACAATTATGTAGTTATTTAGTCTTAATCTCGTGTATCATAACTCAATAAGAATATTAGATATATATTTCAGAATCAAATCATCGATATCACTATATATAGACAAAGTGAGCTAAGAAGATGATTAGTGAGTCATGAGCCACCACTAATCGACGCACTTCATTCATTAATTGTTTTAGTTACAAGCACGCTTTTACTAGTTTTACATTCAAATTCTCTTTATTCTATAGACATGTATACAAAAGTTATAAACGAATAATTTAAACAATAAAACAACACCATATATTAATTTTTGAAACGATATATATCACCATAACTTTTTGCGTTTAGCACGGTCAGCCCCTTAAGTAAAATTCTTGGCTATGTGGATGCATTTAAAAGTTACTTTTTTCTGAATGTAAATACAGTTATATATAATGCATGGTCATAACATAAAAAAAATAATAATAAATAAATAAATAAATAAATAAAATAAATAAATAAAATGAAAATAAGGTGTCACTAGTGACATATTTGTCGGTGACACGTTATAAGAGTCACTATATTATATAATTCGTGACAGTCTTGAAAAGTGTAGAAAAGAATATGATTTTGGGTTTGATTTATTGACAATTTTCTGGTAGAAATTGTGGTATAAATGTCAAAGTAGGTTGTTACCGACGTATTACACATTTTTATGTGCAGGTAAATAACGTGAACACTTGTTCGCTTAGATACTTTTCTACTTTTATTGACAGCTTTTGGAGTAAGTAAGATTTTGTCTACTAGCGGCTCGTTTTCAATAGGGTGGTATGGACCCATTTAGAACTCGGTGTGCCACGGTTACACCTTTGTTTCAAGTGTAGTATGTGTTCAAAAAGTGTTATTTTTAGTATATGCAACTTCTAATAATATTTTTTACTTTATTTTTTATAATGCAACTTGAGTTTAGCCCAAAAGTGTTAATGGTGCAAAATATTAGTACATACAATGATTTTTTTTTTTTTTTTTTATTATTATAATGCAAATCTTTTCAAGGAAAATTTTGTGCAACACCCACATGAAAATCCTAAGTCTGTCCTTGACTAAATGACAGCTTTCTTGTAGTGATGTCACCATATTACAAAGTTAGTTAATGGTTGATTATACCATGCTTGATTAGAATGCAAAGTAATGCTAACATAAACCTCACTTGACTAGCTATCTGTACACTGATTAATAAATCAAAAATGGTGCATTGAAAATAAAAGATGTAAGCACATCACAAGATTTTTATGTATTGATCCATAATGCATAGACATATACATATTGCATGGATGCTGTAATCGTGGAAATGTATTTCCTCTTCTTCTTAAAGCTATTCCTATATATGACTTCAAACACTATAAATCATATTATACCATACGTTATTATCATACGTATTCAACCAAGTATATATTAAAATCGTCTATGGCAATAGCTCAAACATTATACCAACAAGTGGCATAGTGGATCCGTTGACTACGACAACGATGATCTAGCCATGCTCCAAAGATCTACCTCATTTGTAGCTTCCTGCTGCCAAGAAACATCTTGCTCATCATGGTTAATTGAGAAACAGAACTTCTCATCGGATTCCTCGTAGGCATTGAGTTGGGAAGCCACAAACTTGTCTAGATCGTCCCATTTATTACATTCAAACTCGTCTACCATGTTAAACCCATTGTTCCTTGGGTGTTCTACATCTGTCAGCAAGTCACTCACGGAATTATAAGCCTTGAGACACGAGTGGTGATCATCGAAAGTTGCTGAACTCACAGGAGGAGATGTAGTCATAGTGGAATTATCAAGCCGTGGGAGGTGAGTCATTAGGTCATTGATAGGGTTCACAAGTTGCTGCATACCATCATGGTTTGTGGTGAAGTTATCGCTCTCTTGCTTGCAAGACCTACTATCCATGTACATGAGTAATTGTTCGATTACGCAATCTTTGTCTAACGATTGCAAGTGTGCTTTCGTGTCGATAGATGATACTGGTATTTGAGGATTCTCCAACGATTTGTGGTAGTTTTTTTTCTTGAAAACACGACATATCACCCACCCTTCTTCGTGTGAATAATCACACAAGCTAGCAACCTGAATCATAAGCATATTTTCAAACACAAATTAATGCTTCAATTTTTTTAGCATGAATGCAAAGTCCTCTTGCTAATACATCATAATCAAAATAACTAACGGCCCGAGTGCCCTTAGTGTATTGGCTTAAATGAATAAAAAAAGAGTTTATTAAATCAAAAATCATATCTAGCTAAGGTGATTTAAAAGTTTAATTAATGTGTATATAATGTATTCTTTACAACTTAAAAAAGAAAGTTTGAGTTTAGCTAGTAACATTATGTTCTTTTGAAACTTTAATTATCAGAAAACTTACAGTGGAATCTTGGGTGGTAATGATATTATCACCAAGTCTATATTCATGCATAATCCAATCAGATTTTTGACCATGAGGTGCTCTCCTTGGTAGAACACCAATGTTTTCCTCATACCGATCCGCCTAAGGCTACTGTGGATAACCTTGTCACGTCCCGTGGCTTTCCAGAAACCAGCAGCAGTTGCGCGATTTGTTCGGCTACCAGTTGGATACTTTTTATCTTTATGGCTGAAGAAGTACCAATCGTTTTGTGAAGTGGAGCCTATATTGCACTTTTCTACAATACAATAAAAAAAAAATAATAAAAAAAAAATAATAAAAAAAAAAAATTAACTTTTGTTTTAAATAGAAAGAAAAAGTTACAAAAAGTCATTGATGAAAGATGAATACACACCTTGGATGTCCCATGGTTCGAGCTTATTAAGATCAACTTCTCGAATAACATCAAGATCGATCTTTTCGTAAGCAACTTTCTTCCTCAGGTAATAGTGAAGAAGCTCTTCTTCTGTTGGATGAAACCTGAACCCCGGAGGCACCTTCGATTGACCATTGACGTTCATTGATATACTCACTTCATCTTTCGACATAGATATTTGCTAGGGGATGAAACTTGACTTACGAAATTTATAATTGATTAGTTGTGCGTAAACATGGTTGTATGGAAATGACTATATATATGGAGAAAAGGGTTCAAAAAGTAAGTTATAAAAAGTTATGAGACAATGGCATGACAACAACTGTTTGGACTTTAGACCTAGTATATTTTTAGTTCTCACTACTAATAGTGCACGATATATGGGTGCTGTGTGTATGCTTTCATTTACCAGAAAAAGAGTTTAAAAAAAGGCTATAAACAAATACAAGAGATCATGAAAACAACAAATCACCTAAACACAACAAGAAGATATAATGATAACAATAACACCACACTAAAGAAAAACAATAAGTGTGTTTGTGTTGTGAGATATGTAGGGTCCCAGTATGAGAATGTGAGCATAGGAGACATGCTTCCATCTTGATAATCACTTTTGAGTAATTCCCTTACACCCTTGCGTTGTACTCATCTTTAGTACACGATACCTCTAGTTAACCCTTTAGAGCCTATCTTTTTCGCGGTTCTCGTGATGTTTCTGTTTTCCGGAATATCAATGAAGAGCATTGTTTACAATCCACCCCCAAATGTACACACTTTTAGTGCATTATTGTTATCATACTAAACCCTTAGTTCAATTATCCAGTTGCTTGCATAAGTTGCTAAGTCGAGTCATATTCTTTGTACACAGTTTTGGGATGATTGGGACTCATGGGAAAAGTTAAATTTTATAAAATGACGGGAAGTGAACGTTAAATTTAAATTCCCTTTATTTGCATAATAATGTACTCCAAGTGTTTTGATCTTTCAATTCGGGTCAAATTAGTGTTAGAGTATTAAAACTCAAGTGTAGGGATGTGCCTATAAACCCTATTATTTTGATGTTATCGTAGAGGATGGTAGAGTAAAGTGTAAAAAAAAAAAAAAAAAAAAAAAAAAAAAAAAACGTGGGTCATCCCACATCTATCTTTAAATTTATGTTTGTTTGTTTCAATTTATCTAGAGTTTAGAGTGTCGAGTCCCGCTTAGCAACGCCATTCTTCGCATGCTTGTAACATAAAGATTTTGACTTGCCACCACTAAATCGCCTATCCCACCAAACCCTTTATTTCCTACCGTAGCCTAACGTTACAACCTTTAAAAGACCTCTTGGATAGTTTTTCCTAGGTTCTTACTAAAGCGATGGAGGTTTGATCCAGTCTCAAGCCTATGTTAATCTATATACTAGGACCGGTTAATGCGTGTTTATCTTCCATTTCCAACTTGATATATTGTATAGTCACCCGAGAGATGAGAGTATCCAAACACCACTTGTGAGGTGCTAGTATGTAATTTTTCGTGCTTGTTATGACTTTTGCGGGGCTTATAGGTGTTGTGAATCGTTCTAAACTAATACTTCATGACCCCTAACTTATAAATTAATTGGCCAAAAGCACACTTTTGCTTGAGGACAAACAAATACTAAATGTAGGGATATTTGATAAGGATTTAAAATGTATGTTAGTGCAAATATTACGATATTTAATCTATACAGTCTCGTTTGTTTTGATTGATGACAAACATGTAACTTGTAATACATAACGTAAAATGTACAAGTTACTTGTAATCACACTTTGTCTCAACATACATTCAACACCTCTCGATGACTCAACTCTCATATGTTACAACACATGTTCGTACATGTTTGTTATGTGGCATTATGATCAAACCCATTAACAAATCATTTAGAATGTTTAAAATACGCTTAGAGTCACTAAGTATTTTAATAGGTTAACCATTCTATTTCGAACCTCATTTTACATTTTGCATTTACAAGTATTTCATACAAATACTAAAGTTTACTTACACTTGACAAAATATATTTTATTTTGACAAGCACTTTTTACAAAAGGTAACTAGACATTTTATTAACTAGTTACATAATACATTTTACAAGTTTACCTTGATAAACTTTTAATCTAAAATGGAAATACATGTTACATCATGTCATGCATCATCTTTGAAATCCTTGAAGATCACTTGAATATTTTGGTTAGATTGACACTCAATAAATCAAATGTGTTCTTAGTAAGATTTGGTAATATCTTGCAAAGATTTGAAGAAAGATTTTTAGATTTTTGTCGCACCCACGACACCAATTTGTATAAAGGACGGAACCCTTGAAAGGGATCCTGGTCCGTGGACGCCCCGAGCACTTTTGCCTATAAATAGAAGCCCATTGTTTTCCCATTTCTTCACCACTTAAAACATAACTTCTCCACCTTCTGCATACATTTGGATCAATCATTAACAATGTAGTAACATACATTAAACACCCTAATGATCATGATCATAATGCTTCTAACATTCATCTTTGTTGTAAGCATACTCTACATGCCGATCAACCAAGGAAAGCTTGAAGATCTAGCCATCCCCACTCATCACAAGTCAAGATCTATCACAACAAGTTTAGGAATTTGTGATCTTCATCATGAAGGCTTCCTATCAATGGAAGTTCATTTAGAAGTAGTCATTCATATCCATTAGACATTTGTGTCATGGATCATTAGTGTAAACATCATTGCATCATAACAACACTTTCACCAAACTAGATTAGATGGTTTATGTGTTTGTGCCATAAAACACAAGGTTTGTTATGTTGGGCCATAAAGCATATTGGGAGTGGTTGTACTTTGTAAAAGAACTCGACATCTAGCCTAGTGTCGGAAATATTGTATAGGCGACGTTAGGTTGGTTCTACCTCGAACTAGAACCCGCTATTTAGCTTTGTACCGAAAAAGTGTAAGCGACGATTGTAAGATTTTCTCCACGAGAAGGAGCTTGTTGATTTAGCTAAGCAACTCTCGAGTTGGGTACTCGGGAGTGGAGTAGGCGGAAAGGAGATCCGTGACCAACCACTATAAGTCCTCGCTCGGCTTGCACTTTCCTTTCTTTATCTCTTTACTTTTATACTTGCACTATACTATTGTTTGTGATGTGGTTTGATGTTCATGATTGTGCGACAAATTGGTTTACCATGCTTTATATTAGTCACAAACAATAATTGGTACTTTCATATTATAACAAGCTTCATAAGCGATTTGATACTAAAGATCTAAAGTTTTTAACCAGAACGATTCATTCCCCCACGCTTTCACAAGGTACACTTTGAGGGTCATTTAAGCCCTTAATTGATCACTTTTGTATCCGCACTACTTAATTTCGCTCCTTTTCGCTTTTAGGTCTCTTGAAGGCAAATTGTCGGAATGACACTTATTCGGACGAAAAGGCGAATATGAGAAGAAAATTGCCAAAGTCAAGAACCGAGACACTCAAGTCAGCCGAAATTGAAGGGACGGCCATCGCTAATCGCGACGCCGTCATGAGACATCTTAAGACGACTCGTGAGCAAATTGCTAATTTACAAGTGACGGCATCAAGTTTAGAATAGTATGGCATCGCAACTCGCACGGCCTAGATTTGGATCCGCACGGCGCCGAGATTGAAGCCGACGGCCACGAGCATAAGGTGACGTCGTCACAAAGTTGACGAGCCAAGACGAAGCCCCAATGATGGCGACCTGACCACCGCCACAGCTAAAGAGCGACGCCGTCGATATTGTAACACTATATATAGAATCAATTTTTCGGCCAGGAGGTAGTTTTGTGGAGTAAAACCTAAACCAAACCAATGTCGTCTTGTACAAGATCTTAGGGTTCCATACCCTATTTTACAACAAGATACTCCTCCGCCTCAATTTAATTGTCCATATTTCCATTTTGAAGGTCTTAAAATGATTGTCCACTTTCCTTTTTTAGTAAAAACTAGAGAATCTAAAGAGGGAATATTCTATTCGTGTGGTTGAAAATTAAAGTGGCCCCACTTTTATTAAACTTTGTGATTTCTCTCTCCTGACAATTAAATTGAGACGGAGGGAGTAAGGGTTTTACTTCATTAATTCAATCATGTCTTCAAATGTTTGTGTGTATGCTTGCATGTTCTCCATGTCCCGCTAATTTACTTGTGTGTTTGCTTAGATATATGAAACCTATGTATTGAATATTGATTGGTTGTCTCTTATCTTAATTGTGATTGACCTAGTATTGCGATAGGTCATTCGTTGTGTTATTAATGCTTGATTAGTATTTGTTGAACCTTAGCTTATAGTTACTAGTGGAATTGTAGGCTAAATATCCAAAGATAACCTTAGTGTTAAGTTTATGAATCCTAGAGATTTCGAGTCATTTACCTTAGGTAGCTTCAAAGAGTTAGGATAACGATACCCTACGACCTTAGAAACACAACGCTAAGAATAAGGACGGGCAATTCAACCATCAATAGGAGATAACTATGGAGTAATAACATCTAAGCAAACACATTTTTAATCATCATAAGAGCACACAACAATAGACATAGACTACCCTTAGCTTAGTTAATTAGAATAGATAATAGTAGAGTAATCGGTAGAAATACCAACCCCCAAATCCAAACCCCGAGATTCGTACTCACCTATAATAGTTCATGATTAAAGATCTTGGTGAGTTAAATTACTTTCTAGGAATGGAAGTTCTAAAGCAAGAATCTGGTGTTTTTTCCCCAAATGAAGTATTGTTTGAAGTTATTAAATGAGTTTGGCATGTTAGATTTACCAGCTTCTACACCACTTGAAATTAATCCAAATAAAATTAATGTGAAAATTCTTGATAAAATGATTATCCATTAACTAGTTTTGGTATTTTCATGTTTGTTGAAAATTAATATACCTAACATCACTAGGCCTGACATATCTTATGTTGTGCATAAGTTAAGTCAGGCTATGCATGGTCTTTTAAATTCTAATCTTAAGTTAACTTTTAGGGTACTTAGGTACCTTAAAGGTGCACCAGAAAAAGGAGTTTTACATAAAAGAAGTAACAATTTTGAATTCACTGCTCATGTTGATTCTGATTGGGCTAACTGCACATCTACTAGAAGGTCTGTTATTGGTTATACAGTATTTATTGGCAATTGTTTAATATCTTGGAAAAGTAAAACATAGTTTGTGCTAGCCAAATCTTCCGCCGAAGCTGAATATAGGGCTATGTCAAGTGTGGCTTGTGAGATAATTTGGGTTTTCAAGTTGTTGACTGGTCTCAAATTTGATTACTCTATTCCTGTGAGTATGTTTTTTGATAACCGTGCAGCAATGCAAAATGCTGCTAATCCTGTTTTTCATTAAAGAACAAAGCATTTTGAAATTAATCTTTATTTTTTAAGAGAAAAGATTGTTGAAGGAATTTTTAAGACTTGTAAACTTCTCTCAGAAGATAATGTGGCTGATGTTTTTACTAAAGGTTATGTTCTGCTAAACATAAAAAGATGTGTGAATTAATGAATCTCGTGAATTTATTCGATATTTAGTTTAAGGGAGTGTGTTAAAATGCATATTGGTTTATAAACAAAATTTGGATTTGAGAAGTCAAGGGACCTAACTTGTTAATATTCAAAGTTTCTTATAGTGTGTCTTCTGTTTGTGCAGGTTTATTAAAGTTGCGAGGGTCTTAGTGGAAAATAGTTAGAAATCAAAGGTGCTAAGTGCTTCCGTGTTCAAGCCTTAAGGGTGCAAGTTGAATAAGTCTAAACATGCTAGGTTTAGAATATATATGCTCTCATTCTCTTGAAACCACTCATAATCTCTATGTGTGGTTTATCATTTACTTAGGCAAAATTTGTATGATTTTTTAGGGTTTGATTTGTATTGTCTTTTTTTCGTTTTTTAATGTTTTTGAACTCAAAATATCTTTTAGTACTGAATCTGGAGTGATATGTAGTTATAAAAAATAAAAATGAGAGGTTGGTTGTATGAAATTCATTGTGTTTTGATATTTGTTTTCAAAGTTTTATAAAAGTTTACAATTTCATATGTCATAAACGTTAATTAAGACTTAAAAATATGATATACGTTGCATCTCACTAGCGATATTGTTTGACATGCATGATAAATATGAATAGTTGGTTGTACCAACCCGAATTTGCTTTGTAATGGGTAGGGTCAGAATCGAACTCCGACTAATACGAATCGAGTTTCTGCTCACGCTCGCTCATTTAATTGTAACTGCACAAATAAACGGACACGAACGCTTAAACGGACTAATTTTCTTGTTCATGTTCGCTTATTAAGAAAATGAGTTGTTCATGTTCGCTTACGTTCGCTCATTAAGACACTAAACGAACACTACACCTAACATAAACGATCGAACATAAACGAACATGACAAACAATCATAAACTTTATTAAATTATGCACACTATAATATTTTATAAGTGCTTATTTGCTTAAACAAACCAATTTTAAAATTATATAATTAAGATATGATATACGAATATAAATAAGAAACGAACATAAATGGACGTTAATAAACGATATAGGACGCTCACGAACATAAACGAACGGACGCGACTTTTGCTCACGCTCGCTCATTTAACTAAACGAACGTAAAATATTATTCATGCTCGCTCATTTAATAAATAAACGAACATAAACGAACTTTTACCAAACGATTCATAAAATATTCACCGAACGTCAGCTTGCTTACGTACCCCTAAGAATTGGCCAACATTGCTCCCTCGTATCTCGATGCTAGCCATGATCCTCGTATTAATTTGTCACATTTAAGAAAATGACACCTATATAGTTATTTACTTGCTTTTGTCATGTTGCCAGCATATTATCCGTCATAAATTCTACAGAACAAAACTTCGATCACATGGGTTCTTCACTTTGTATACCTTTTCAAATTGACTGGTCCTTATTTCTGGGTTTGTGTACTACATAGACATCTCCAATGTTAGCATCAAATGTATCTTTTGAACTAAAATGGTGCAAAATATATCAAAAATGTTCTTCAATGTTAGCACTAAACATCACACCATTTTAGTGCAATGAATATTAAACAAGAAAAAAACACCAAATTTAATGCAATACTATTCATTGCACTAAACACTATTCATTTATTTAAAAACTCTTTTTTTTAACTAATCTTTGATTTATAATACAAATAACTAAAACTAATTAATATAAAATATATATTGGTACGTTTCTCAACAACGCCGTTAAAATGAACTCAATATTTATATATTTTGCTTAATTTATTTTTTCAATTCGCTGCATTTTTATGTATTTTGATAGTTTTAAAGTACATTTAGTGAAAATATATAGTGTATACATCGGAGAAAAGTTATTTAGTGCAAGATATTCTAATAAGACGCTAATTTTGCACTATTTTGATGCTAAATTATAGTGATAACATTAGAGATGCTCTTATGCAGTGATCTTTTATGTTTTATATAAGTTGGTCATTTTATTCGATCGAAAAACGATGGTCATTTTATTGGAATCAGCTAATTCTTTTGGGTCATTTCTTTCTTGTTCTTGTTCTTGTTCTAATTGTGTTTGTTTGGATACGTTTTTCCTCGCATTCATCTAAGCTAATTGTAGCCGTAAATCCTAAAAGAAACAAACTTGCAACTGAAATACTTAAAATTCATATTTTAAGAATGTTTACGTTGATAGAGCTTATAAAACGACAATTACGTACGTTTCCAACTTCTTTGACCAAAAAGATCGAGGATCTTATGCCAAATTCCCACAATTTGTTGGTAGATCAATTATATTTATAACATGGGAATATATTAGCTACAATTGCATTGTAGCCAACTCCCTACAATTTATGCTATAATTATGGGTCTTTGTGGGTCCTTCAATATTTTTAGTGGATCCCTTAGCCTTTCCTATGTAATTTATGGAATATTAGAATAATCCCATACAACAATCAGAATGTTTATCCCTTTATAACATTAATTAGTTGTAGTTAGCTGTTGGAATGTATTGTAGTTAGAGAAGCTCTTCTTAATTAGTTATCTTTTTAATTAATGTCGCATGTCGATCATACCCTTATTTTTAAATGTAAGCGTACGTGGTCCTTATAAATTAATTCATTGACACATAATTTATAGGATTATAAATAAGTAGCATGATGTAGAATTTCTGGGTAGTAACTCTTCAGTGAAATGAGGTATCACATTTTTAATATTCGGTTATAGTACATCAATTTACTTTAACCTACCAGATTCGAGTGTACGTGAAAATCTATTAGACTACTCGCAGTAAGCATGGAGATCGACTCCTCCACCTACAAAACAATCGATCGTCCTTATTGTGCCACAAAAATTATTGTCGATCGTCGGTCGTCAATTTGGTTGAAATGGTCGTCTTTGCAACCGTCGATTGTCCCATTTGTGTGTGTTATATTTAATTAAAAATAATATTTGTGAGGTATGTTTTTTTAGCGTAGGTTATCTTATTTTGACAAAAATTTGTCTGTAGATTGCCAGAGAGAAAAGCTGACGTGACAGATAAAATAAAGGCCAATCCCCTTCCTTACTGCATGTGTCCGGCCTTAAGGTCATGCACTTACTTGAACCAAGTTCATCAGGAGCGGAGCCAGGATTTAAAGTTAAGGGGTGCCGAGATTTCTGGTAAAACAGTAACGATATTATATGCAAATTGAATTATCATGCCCCGTGTTATGAACAACATCATTTCTTTGCCTATAAAACTGGCTAAATTTTTTATCTTTATATGGTACATAATTTAACTTAGAAACTATGTAAGGGTACTATATACCGTAAGTCGTAATTATTAACACATAAATTTAACTATGTACCAAAAGTTAAAATACCAAGATCCTACAATTCACACAAATGCATTTAATGTTATAAATCCCATGTAAAATTTTAATCTAATTCTGCTTAGTAATATTTTGTAAGCTAAAATTTCTACCATAAACTCAATAAAATTATATGACATTGTACGAGACCATGAGTGTAATATTTTGACATTAAAATTTGAAAAATAAGCATAAAAGAACATAGAATTATCAAAGAATGAGGCTTGATAAGTTAATTATACATCAAGACTAAAGAATTAGAAACAAAAGATGTACTGCAACATTTAAGCTTGAATGGAGATTCATAATAATATAGTCAAAGAGCATCGGAGAAGTCATCTTTCATGTATATTGGGTCTTTCTTTATTTATGGTCACAGTAAAGAGGAGAATCCATCGACTAAAATATAGTATGAAATATGCTTTTAATTTACTTAAATATAGAGTAGTTGACAAAGTGGGGAGGCCCAAGACCCACCGTCCCCCTACTCCCTCCGCCCCTCAAGTTCATCGATCGCAAAGGATCATATACCGTAATTTTACAAGTAGCATCAATTTTACAGCAAGTAGAATAATTTAGATTTTAGAATGTAGCATTAATGCAAAACTACTCTGAAAGGTGAGACGTCATCGTTCCAATAGGAGATCTTTGACTCTTTAGTTTATGAGAAAATGATATACAATCCAACTAATAGTATCTTTAGTCATAATCTCGTGTATCATAACTGAATAAGAATATTAGATATACATTTCATAATCAAATCATCGATATCACTATATATAAACAAATGCGAAGCTAGTAGGGTGACTAGTGGGTGTTAAGCCATAATCGATCCACTTCATTCATTAGTTATTTAGACTACAAGCGCTTTTTTACTAGTTTTTACATTTTGTCCCCTTTATTCTATATACATGTCTACATAATTCATAAATGAATAATTTAAACAATAAGACAACACTATAGATTAATATTTGAAGCGATATTTATCACTATAACTTTTGCATTAAGCACGGTCAACGCCCTTAACTAAAAATCTTGGCTATGTAGATGCATTTAAAAGTTACTTTTTCTGAATGTAAATACAGTTATATATACGGCATGGTCACAACATTAAAAAAAAAAAAAAAAAAAAAAAAAAAAATGTCAATAGTGACATTATTAGAGTCACTATATTATATAATAGTGACAGTTTTGAAAAGTGTGTAGATAAAAGGTTATGATTTTGTGTTTGATTTATCACAATTTTCTGGTAGAAATTGTGGTATAAATGTCAAAGTATATGCTCATACCTTTTTTATTTTTATTTTATTTTGTAGGTTGTTACCGACGACACCTTAGATACTTTTTCTACTTTTATTGACAGCTTTTGGACTAAGTAAGATTTTGTCCACTAGCGACTCGTTTACAATAGGGTGGGATGGACCCACTTGAGATTCAAGCAAGACGGGTCACACCCGATTCGGTCACGAAATATAGATGTGTTCAAATGTGTCATTTTTAAGATACGCAACCTCCGATAATATTTTTGTTCTTTAATCTATACTTCTATACTACTATATAAAGATTTAAGTTGTGGCCCACAAAAATTAAGATAAGGAACTCTAAACATCGGGTGACATGTGTCACTTTCAAGAAAAATAACAAAAAGGAAGAAATTTAACAAATTAAAATAAAGAGTTTAAATACGTATATTACGCCACTTCTTAACTAATTAATCAACTTTATTTTTAAATTTAAATATCTTTTAATTGCTTAATTTTTTATGATCTAATTTCACCATATTTTTAAAAATTTTATGCTTCTTTAATTTAACATCCATTTTGATATATTTTATGAGTTTTAGTTTTTACATTTTTAGTATGTTTATTTTATTTTGATTCAAATTTTATAACTTTAACCTTTATTTCAATCAATACAAACATTATTTATCAAAATCATTTACTTTTGGGAAAGTTTGACGGAAAGAGATTGTAAGGTCTTTTATATGCGGAATAATGATGCTACGGAAAGATACTTAAAACCCAAACAAACACATACAACTAACACATATACATTTGGAGTGTTGTGAAATGAATTCACTAGTGCAGTGAATCACAAGAGAGTTATGTTAGCAATTGCTTACTATATTTATTATATAACTATATTTATCGCCATGCATGCAGATCCAACTAGTTCTTTATAATGCAACTTGAGTTTAGCCCAAAATGTCATAAGATTTAAGATCATTTGAAAACAAAAAATTATTTAGATACCAAATGATTAATTTCCACCATCCATTTGTATTTAATCTAATGGATGAGATTAATCCCAACAATTTAAAAAAACCACTTTCATCATCTTTTTTCAAATATTAATAACTTTCAAACCGTATCGTTACAAAAAATCATTGCGACGAGCATTTAATTATCTTTCTATATATAGCACTTGATATACTTCGACAAAAAAAAAAAAAAAAAAAAAAAAAATCGATGTTTCACGCTTTTTTAAGTTTTTCTTTTTACGCTATCGAATTTGCATTAAAAATCATATATGATTAAACACTAATTTGAATATCACATGTGATATTAATATATATCATATATGATATGTAATATCATATGTGATATTAGTGTAAAATCACATATTATATATATATCATATCACATGTGATATCACATATAATATATGATTTAACACTAATATTACATATGATATTCAAATTAGTGTTTAATCATATATGATTTTTTTCATGCAAATTTCAATTAACGTAAAAAATAGACGAAAAAAGGTGAAAAAAACGATTTTTTTTTCGAAAGTATATCAAAGTGCCCGTCATAGAAAGATAATTAAATACTCTTCGCGACGAAGTAAATATTTTCACTTAACGATTAACGTTTAAGAGTTATTTAAATTATAAAAATATGCAAATAATAAACGCTTAATCTCAAACCATCGATTTCTTTTTAGATTAATGGTGGAGATGAGAATCAATGGTAGATGAGTCTCACATGTAGTTAAAAGTTTGGTATGTAAAATAACGCTCCTCAAAGTCTTAATGGTGCAAATTAGTACATGCGATATATATATTTTTTCTTTAAATTAACGCAAATCCTTTTCGAAAAAATTTGTGCAACACCCACGTGAAAATCCTAAGTCCGTCCTTGACTAATGACAGCTTTCTTGTAGTGATGTCACCATATTACAAAGTTAGTTAATGGTTAATTATACCATGCTTGATTAGAATGCAAGTAGAAGAGGAAAGTAATGCTAACATAAACCTCACTTGACTAGCTATATGTACACTGATTAACAAATCAACAATGGTGCATTGAAAATAAAAGATGTAAGCACATCACAAGATATTTATGTATTGATCCATAATGCATAGACATATACATATTGCATGGATGCTGTAATCGTGGAAATGTATTTCCTCTTCTTTCTTAATGCTATTCCTATATATGACTTCAAACACTATAAATCATATTATACCATACGTTATTATCATACGTATTCAACCAATATATTTAAATAGTCTATGGCGATAGCTTAAACATTATGCCGACAAGTGGCATAGCGGATCCATTGATGACGACAACGATGATCTAGCCATGCTCCAAAGATCTACCTCGTGTGTAGCTTCATGCTGCCGAGAAACTTCTTGTTCATCATGGTTAATTGAGAAACAGAACTTCTCATCGGATTCCTCGTAGGCATTGAGTTGGGAAGCCACAAACTTGTCTAGATCGTCCCATTTATTACATTCAAACTCGTCTACCATGTTAAACCCGTTGTTCCTTGGGTGTTCTACATCTGTCAGCAAGTCACTCACGGAATTATAAGCCTTGAGACACGAGCGTTGATCATCGAAGGTTGCTGAACTCACAGGAGGAGATGTAGTCATAGTGGAATTATCAAACCGTGGGAGGTGAGTCATTAGGTCATTGGTAGGGTTCACAAGTTGCTGCATACCATCATGGTTTGTGGTGAAGTTATCGCTCTCTTGCTTGCAAGACCTACTATCCATGTACATGAGTAATTGTTCAATTACACAATTTTTGTCTAGCGATTGCAAGTGTGCTTTAGTGTCGATCGATGATACTGGTATTTGAGGATTCTCCAACGATTTGTGGTAGCTTTTCTTCTTGAAAACACGACATATCACCCACCCTTCTTCGTGTGAATAATCACACAAGCTAGGAACCTGAATCATAAGCATATTTTCAAACACAAATTAATGCTTCAATTTTTTTAGCATGAATGCAAAGTCCTCTTGCTGATACATCATAATCAAAATAACTACCAGCCTGCCCTTAGTGTATTGGTTTAAATGAATAAAAACGGAGTTTATTAAATCAAAAATCATATCTAGCTAAGGTAATTTATAAGTGCAATTAATGTGTATATAATGTATTCTTTATAACTTAAAAAAGAAAGTTTGAGTTTAGCTAATATCTCTAACTTAACCAAACTAACAGCAACATTATGTTCTTTTGAAACTTTAATATCAGAAATCAAACTTACAGTAGAATCTTGGGTGGTAATGATATTATCATCAAGTCTATATTCATGCATAATCCAATCAGATTTTTGACCATGAGGTGCTCTCCCTTGGTAGAACACCAATGTTTTCCTCATACCGATCCGTCTAAGGCTACTGTGTATAACCTTGTCACGTCCCGTGGCTTTCCAGAAACCAGCAGCAGTCGCACGATTTGTTCGGCTACCAGTTGGATACTTTTTATCTTTATGACTAAAGAAGTACCAATCGTTTTGTGGAGTGGAGCCTATATTGCACTTTTCTACAATACAATAAAAAAAATTAACTTTTGTTTTAAATAGAAAGAAAAAAGTTACAAAAAGTCATTGATGAAAGATGAATACACACCTTGGATGTCCCATGGTTCGAGCTTATTAAGATCAACTTCTCGAATAACATCAAGATCGATCTTTTCGTAAGCAACTTTCTTCCTCAAGTAATAGTGAAGAAGCTCTTCTTCTGTTGGATGAAACCTAAACCCCGGAGGCACTTTCGATTGACCATTGACGTTCATCGATATACTCACTTCATCTTTCGACATAGATATTTGCTAGGAGATGAAACTTGACTTACGAAATTTATAATTGATTAGTTGTGCGTAAACATGGTTGTATGGAAATGACTATATATATATGGAGAAAAGGGTTCAAAAAGTAAGTTGTAAAAAGTTATGAGACAATGGCATGACAACAACCGTTTGGACTTTAGACCAAGTATATTTTTTAGTTCTCACTACTAATAGTGCACGATATATGGGTGCTGTGTGTATGCTTTCATTTACCAGAAAAAGAGTTTAAAAAAAGGTTATAAACAAATACAAGAGATCATGAAAACAACAAATCACCTAAACACAACAACAAGATATAATGATAACAATAACACCACACTAAAGAAAAACAATAAGTGTGTTTGTGTTGTGAGATATGTAGGGTCCCAGTATGAGAATGTGAGCATAGGAGACATGCCTCCATCTTGATAATGACCTTTGACCTCAAAATCTTTGAGAAAACCACAGCTCAAAACACACTGTGTGAGTGTGAGTGTGTGTGTATGGTGATAAATTCCAAGATAATTTATGTAAAAAGTTGTGACATAATTACTATGAAGATGATGATATGATGGTGGAGGTTTGAGAAAATTTCCATCTTTCATCATTTGAGTAACAACTATGAACGACGGCAAATCATGATAAAGCTATACAACTTTTTAATTTTTATCACTAAGAGACGTCCACAAATCATCATATTGACGTTACATTGCCAATCTTGTCTTGTATCATTTCTCAAACTAAAGTATAGTAAAGGCCACGGAATGTAACTATTCAGTTGTATAAATTCAATTGGCTTCTAGAATCTCACCTGCGGCACTGATTCACACACTCACGTTCAATATCACAAAATGTACCAAGATTTCACAACAAATTTTAAAGGAGGTGATTTACACTCACATTTTTTATTAACACACTTTAGTGTACAATTAGTTTTTTGAATACTATATTATTACCAAAACACAATTTACAAAATTACACATACACTAGAAATGGATACATCCATCCAGAGAAATAAATTAAACAAACTCTGCTATCCGATAACAGACAATACTACAAACAACTCTGTCAAGTAGTGACCAATATCAGACATACTTCAGCTTGCCAACTGCCTAGCATTCAAACTGCACAGATCAATCTCATTGAGAGTCAAGAGAGATCAACTTCCATTATTCACCTATAGATGCACCAAAACCATAGCCTCACAATTACATTTCCAAACCACCTCCTATTCTTGACCATTCAACCATCTCCACAATAATCAAGTGGAAAGATGGAACAACATTGTGAAGGATATAGCCACCCATTACCATTCCGGTCAAGGGCTATATCAGGAAACTTACATTTCCATCTTGAGAAATGACTTCAGAAATTTGGGAATACACACCTTGAGGGAGAACCAACCTAACTTCCTTTAGCAATGTATAGCATGGACCAAGTAGGTTCATCTTTCACTCCTCACTATTCCAAGCTTCATACATTACCCTCCAAACCCACTTTCCTTCACTAATGGAAACCTACTTTATGAATCACTTAATATCTTATAACTGATATGGATCCAATTAGGATCACATAACCTAACAAAGGCCATCTCAGATGCCTAAATGGATGTAACATATTGGATTTCACAAACACATCATACCAAATACATAAGAGGCGTATATAAGGTTTTAGAGAGAGAAAGGGAAGAGAGTTGGGAACTATGTGAAACAAAAAAAAATGGTATTGAAGCTCCAATCCTCTACCTTGGGAGGTAGAGGGTATTTATAGTGTCTTACAATAAACGCCACCTACGGCCGCGGATCGTGCATACAATGGGTAAAGACCCGTCCGTCTCTCCACCTGCTTTACTTAACTAACTTCTTACTAACATTAAATAGCTACGACTACGAGCTTTCTAATGATTACATATACTTGAGGTGACCGACACTTTAATGACCGAATTTTCTAATTCCTAACAATCTCCCCTGCGGAGGTCACCTCAATTTACATGAGAATACAAACAGATATTACATTGAGATTGTTCTTGAATTCTTGTTTAAGTTCTTTGCTCAAGAGCTCGTAGTCATTGATTCTTCATGTTATCCATGTTTGAAAAATTCAAGTGGAGGTCTTTAAATGATCCACGTGATGATGAGTTTTGAGCCGACTTTGAGATCATCACTTGCATAAATTTCGACTCTTCCATTGTGGTGTTGACATTATGTGACGTTGTGACGATGGACCGACATGCTCACATTTTGGATCATGATTTCGCCTTATCGTAGTAGCGTGCTTTAGATGATTCATGATATTTGCAGCGTAGCGAAGCATGGAGTGAGAATATCGAGTCATTGATGCACCAGTCATGATTTCTTTTGAAATGAATGTGTTGTGCGAGCATGCGCTATGGTTCCCATTGATCAAGACAAGCATCGCACGTGATCGTATAATTCAAGAATCTCCTTGACAAGGTTTCGCATCGCTCTAGTTGTTCTCAAACCGAACGCCTCAAAGAAGACAAACGGAGCGAGTGAACCAAATGAATAGAGATTCACCGATTGATGAAAATGATTTGAAAACAATCGTATCGCTCAAAATAAAGTGTTTTGCAATACAACGAAGGTTTTAACGAAAATCAATTATCAATCATAAACACCTTTAATTTTGAAATATTAATACACGGTCGATGTGCTAGAGAAAAGATTTTAAGCACAACGACCGGTTTTCAAAGGTATCCGTCAAACCATAACCCGAACCGAGATTGATTCATAGATTTGAATCGCCCATTGTTTATGTTCGCTTGTCACATGGTTGATCTATTGATAGATCTCACATGCCACCTACCAAGAGCTTGTTTGATGTTGGCTCTAGAAGGCTTTCCATCTTCATTGTGAATATGTTTGCATATCACTCGGATGTTCCGCAATACCACAAGGATAATGCGAGGACTCATAAGATATAATCGCTCTTTTCACATTGTGTAAAACAGTAGAGTCTTCATTGACAAAGGTCCTAATGAGATTTATTGATGATCTCGAGGCTCTAGACTCAATTGTGCACATTTGGTTCCTATGCGGAGACTAGGGAGAGGTCTCCTTCTTCAATATCAACCATTTCTAAGAGAAAGTCGATAGATAATGTCGGTTCCCTATGAGAATGAAGCAAGTCCTTTAAGAGGAACTTGAGTAGTTTGGGAAGATGTAGTGCAAGGCGTCATTTGGGTCCATGACGCCTTGTCTTCAATACTAGTGTTACCTTAGTAACCACCAAGAGCATATGTATTGAACCCGTTTCGCCCTAAGGTTGATTTATCAAGGGCTATTTATTTTCACCCTTTCACATTCAATTCTTTTCATTCTTCAACCCCTTCAAGCTTACCAAACTTCATTACTATAACCTTGTTGGGTTTATTCCGCCTAGCTCTATCTCGATCTCGCACTTTTCCCATATCTCACGCTTCTCCTTTTTCATCATACTTAAGGACTCTATACTATCTAGTGGATTGTCCTCGGTAGATCTCTCCGGTTCGGCGGATCGTGGGACGAAATACCTAACCTAACCATCCTTATATCACCATACATAAAGTAAATTGGTCGGTCTTTGGGTATTGTTCATCACTATTTGAACCAATTGAAAACCATTTGAAAACAATCCAAGTACTTGTGATATATTATCAAAGCATTTTGTACCTGAATTGTTTTTGATATTTTAGAAAAACGGCTCCCCCTCAACATGTGCATTATATGTTTAAAATCATTTTGGCACATGGAGGCAAGAGGAAGAATTTGCTTCTTTTGATAAATATTTTCTAAAAATATCAACATTACTTTCAATAGAAATTGCTCCCCCTCAATATGTGCATCGAGTTATGAAAGAGTTTTGCGCATATTAGGGAAAGCCTGCACTTTGGAACAAATTAATCACGTTTCAATCCTTTTTGGTTTAAAATAGATGCTCCCCTTAACATGTGCATGGAAAATTTAAAATCGTTTGGCACATGAATGGAGGAGAGTTTGCTAAACACTTATAAAACCAATTATCGAGTTATCGCTTAAATCCAATTTAAATCACAAATTCTCCCGATCAAAATTTTCAAATCATTTGAAATTTGTGATCTTTATAGATTTAAATTGTTTTGAAAGCTTTTGAGAAGAATTGTGACTTGCTTATGAAAACATTTAACCGATAAGGATCAAATCTTCAGACTTTAAACTCCATTGTTAAAACATGCATGAGTATCTTTTGAAAACATAACATTAGCAAAGGTTTTGAATCAATTGTATAAAACATTGTTCATTTTGATTTTCCAAAAGTAAACATTGCTCATTTACGTGCCAATTGTTTGAAAAATAACCTTTTTGATTGAATTGAAAACATTCTCTCCCTCAATCAATGACAAGAGTTGTTGATTGAGCTATTAGAGAGTTTGACACAGATAAGCCCGGATGATTTTCAAAAATAGAGTACGATGTATTTTCAAAGCAACTTTGTTTTCTGAAGATGAGAAATATTTTTCAGAAGAATCATTAGACGGAAAAATATTTTGGAAAGAAAACATTTGTCTTTTTGGTGACAAATATTTGTTTTAGAATCAGAGCATGAGATTTGAAAAATAAGATTAAGCATGGCTCTGTTCTTTACTTTTTAAAACGGGTTACTGCTTAAAATGACAATAAACCACCATTTTTCTCCGCCTTTTAAAAAAAAAAAAAAACAAATTATGTACATTCGAAGAACATCTAAAAACCCGTGACATTCTTTGAATGTCAACACAAAGTCCGTAGATGATATCGAATAGAGAAAAATATGACTAAATAACAATATTTTTTTGGGATTTTTCAAGATTTTCTAATTTTTATAGATTTTGAAAATTTTATATTTTTCTATTTGCTTTTGGTAGGCTTTGAAATTTTGTATTTTGTTTTTTTTAAAAATATATACACGAGATAGATGGAGAAGAGAAAACCATTTACTCCTCGTCTTCCTCTTGAAGACGTTTGAGTGTTTCCGGTTGTAGGCTCTTTAGACCAAGTCGTGAAAGGATAAACTCAAAACGTTCTTTAGGAAGAGCTTTGGTGAAGATGTCTGCTAACTGGTATTCAGTCCTCACAAAATAGAGTTCTACCACACCTTTTTCCACTTGTTCCCGAATGAAATGATGTCGAATGTCAATGTGCTTTGCTCTTGAATGTTGAACGTTGTTGCAAGAGAGAGCAATGACACTTTTGTTGTCACAATACGTAGGATTTTGTTGAATTCAAAGCCATAGTCGATAATTGGGATCTCATCCATAGGATTTGAGCACAACAAGATGACATGGCTATGTATTCACCTCCGAGAGGATATAGAAGTGCTCATTTGTTTCTTTGAAGACCACCACAAGCTTATCACCCAAAACCGAGCACCTCCCGACGTGCCGACGTGTATCTTGACATCCTCGCATGATCAAGATCTGCATAGGTCGTTAGTGACATACCGGTGTCCTTCAGTACCAAAGTCCCATATTGATGGTTCCTTGGAGATACCGAAGACCCGCTTAACCGCTTCAAGGTGCTTTTGGTAGGCTTAGCTCGGTATCTAGCACACATGCAAACAATGAATGTAATATCGGTCTCTTGGTTGTGAGGTACATCGTGGATCCAATCATACTACGATATTTCATTTGGTCTACCATGATCCCCGAGTGGTCCTCATCCAGTTTAGTACGCTCTATCATGGGAGTGTCAACAGGTCACAAGAATCAAATCTAAATTTCTTTAAAATTTCATTTGCATATTTAGATTGATTAATAAAATGCCTCCGGACTTTGTGAAATTTGCAATCCCAAGAAAAGGACATTTGTCCCATCATTGACATTTGAAATTTGGAGCCCATCTCCTTAGAAAACGGTCACATTCATTGGGGTCACCGAGGCAAAGATAATATCATCAACATAGATTTGAACATGAATTAAATGTTTGCTGACTCTCTGGTGAACAATGTCGGATCAATCGCTCCTTTGTTGAATCCAAGAGATAGAAGAAAATTTGATAGCGTATCATACCATGCCCTTGGAGCTTGCTTCAAACCGTAAAGAGCCTTCTTCAAGTGATAGACATGAGTAGGATGCTCGATTCACAAAACCTTCGGGTTGGTCGGCGATACAACTTCTTTAAGATCTCCATTAAGGAAAGTCATCTTAACATCCATCGATAGACTACCATGTTCTTACTTGCGGCATTAGCCAAGAAGATTATGATTGCCTCGAACGAGCAACAGGAGCAAATGATTCTTCAAAGTCAATACCCACCTCTTGGCGGTATCCTTTTGCAACCAATCGAGCCTTGTTCTTTAAAACATTACCATGCTCATCAAGTTTTACTTTGAAGATCCACTTTAGAGAAATGATCATAGCACGTCAGGGCGGTACTAATTCCATACATCTAGTCGATCGAACTCATGAATTTCTTCTTGCATGGCATTGAACCAAATTGCCTTCATTCATGGCGCTTTAACATCTTTTGGTTCGACCTTGGATAATATGGAGTTGAAGAAGCACCATAAGGCATCAATTGCAAGTTGTTTGCAGTGGATACTGGACGAGAGGGATTTCCAATGATGTTGTCCAATGGGTGATCATGTGTCCATTTTCTAAGGTGTTCGTGTGGTTGTTGTTGAGGAACCTGAAGTAGCAGAGTCGATTTCTCCGACGAAGATGGTTCTCAGATGAATCAGAGCAAATATGTTTTCAAATGGGGCATCTTCGGGAGTAGCAAAGGGATTCTCTCCATCAAGGGTGCGGAACCAATTCCATGATGTACGCTCGATGATTGATGATTTGTTGATGAGACAGAGTGATCGGCAGAGGCGCTTCTTGACTTAACGACATAGAAACGAAGGGTTAACTTCATTGACGGGGATATGAGGAGCCTCTGTTGATGGAATTGATGATCATTAGCAATTGGCTCATAGTGTTCATCAAACATTGAATCAAACAGTTTCTTCAAGTCATCTTCAAGGAGGAACATAAGGAGTTCTTGGTGAAGAATCGTATACAAGAGTAGAACCGATGGGACTACTTGATGATGCGGGTCCAGAACTGGGTTGTCCCGAGCCATTGGACCGGTCGGCTCATCGAACGTAACGTGAATTGTTTCCATGATATTTTGGGTTCTTTTGTTGTAGATTCGGTATCCTTTTCTGCTTGGTGCATATCCTACAAATACTCCAATGTCCTCTTTAGCATTAAGTTTGCCTAAGTATTGGCCCTCATTAGTTGGATAACACAATGCACCAAACACACGAAGGAATGAAAGATTAGGTTTTCGATTGTGGACAAGTTCATATGGAGTTTTTCCATGAGAGGTGTGAATAAGGGATCGATTTTGAGTATAGCATGCAGTGGCAATGGCTTCAGCCCAGAGAAACAATGAAACCTTTGAGTAAATCAACATTGTTCTAGTGGCTTCCACAAGAGTTCGATTTCGTCTTTCAACTACACCGCTCATGAGGAGTTCATGGAACACTTCTTTGATGACCGATTCCAACACTTTCATAAAACTCACTAAGTTGTTTATTAACAAACTCGCCCATTGTCTGCTCGGATGATTCGATGGTTTTTTAAGTCGAACCTACAAATTGTTTGATAAGTTTGATGATGATATATGAAGTTTCATCCTTTGTTCTCAAGAACTTAACCCATGTAAATCGAGAATAATCATCAACCACAACTAACACATATTTCTTCCCATAAATGTTCTGCACTCACATGGGTCCACATAAATCTATGTGAATGGTATGAAGAACTTTCGTAACTGAGTTTGTAGGTTTGGGTTTGTGGGCATACTTCTTGCTTTTTCCCAATTGGCATGTTGAACAGAGATGATCCTTTTCATACTTTAGTCTAGGTAAGCCTATTACTAAGTCCTTTCTTGAAAGATCATTTATGGTGCCAAAGTTCAGGTGATTTAGACGACGATGCCATAACCATGACTTTGTTTTCGAAGCCTTTGACAATAAGCAGATTGGAGAACACTTCATCATATCTTCGATAGAGATGGTGTATAGATTTGAACCACGTGTTCCTCTTAAAAGTTCTCTACCATCAAGTTCTCTAACGGCAAGTATGTTTTCAAGGCCACTTCTAGATCGTAATCACATAATTGACCGACGGAGAATAAGTTATGACCAAGACCTTCAACGTAATATACCACGGAGATAACACTATCACCGACAACATAGTCTCCATAACCCATAATTGCAATCAAATGATCATTCCGAATCTAACAGTCCCGATGAATTTACTCACAAAGTTCATGAGCCGTGACCATTCTCCAGTCATATGCTTGGAACAGCCTGAGTCTAGGTACAACAAAACGATTTGAAATATCTGCAATTGAACACAGACAAGAATGGAAAACTGGATAGTTGGGATCCCCATGCAAGAATGGGTTCCATTTGGTTAGTAACAGTGATTGGAACACCCACATCATAAGTAGAAACAATGGAATCATCAGGGATAGATGAAATGCTAGTGTCCGTATTTGACCTACTCAAAGTATGTTCACTTCTTAAAGGAATAGTTCTACCAAGAGGCATCCATTTCTAATGGGCATTGATCTAGATAATTTAGGGCACATCTCATTAAGATTGAATTTGCGGCCGAGGGTATCCACCGATAACCTATGTTACTAAGTTTCCTTCCGTGGGTTTCCAATGTTTTCTAACCTTCTTTCGCCATTGCTTTCTAGCCTTCTTAGTTTGAATTTTGTATTCACTTTCTTAACGTGGCATTACCAAGATTAATCAACTCATTCACACTACATTCATGATTAGTAATGAAACCAAACAATCATCATTACATGTTTTGCCGTAGTAGCGAATTGAATTAATTACGATACGCTTATGGCTAATACTATAATCAACACGATTCGTTTTATTCAACTCAAACTTAATGTTCCTAGGGTGGTCTTTTGACCCGCTTGCCTTTGTGTCACCGACACTCTTGCCTTTGTGTCAGAGGGGAATTATGCGAACATTAGTTGGTTGAGCTACCTTTTGCATTCCTGAACTAGACGTGCAGGGATCTGAATTAATTGAAGGCACTCTAGAGTTCACTTTCTTAATGCTAGGGATAGAACAAGGCATCACAGCTTTGCCTTTCTCACAAAAAGATTTGGGACATGTTGCTCGTAAACATTCTAACAACTCTTGAGATCATTTGGCCTGAATGCAAGCAAACCTAATTTCTCTATCAAGTGGCTTATTTATGAAATCTTCTTCTACAATCTCACGGAGACATTCTAAACTATCCTTAAGGAGAGCGAAATAGTTATGAAACACAAGTTTGGTATTTCTAAGATGAGGAGGAATGTATTTAACAGTCACAGTATATTTGCATTCTGCAGATGACTTTGATGCAACATTCTCATTAAAGACAAGTGGCATTTTCCTTTTGTCCTGACTCCTCAGATTCTCAATTTCCTTTTGTAAAGATGTTATTTTTTCGTTGTTCTTGTCACGAGTGACTTTCATTGAATCATATAACTCTTTAAAGTGTCATTTGACCTTTTCATTTTCTTCTAGAAAACTCTCATTTTCTTTTTGTAAAGCATTAACCAAGTTCTGAAGATGAAAAGTTTGAGAGCACTGAGAATCTAAAGGAGGAGGCATTTGGGATCCAGTCACGTTGTTCTTTTCACCCTTTAATTGTGAAATTTGGGTTCTCATTTTTCTGATCGTGTTACAATGATATTTTAATTTGGGTTCTCATTTTTTGAGGTTTTAACATTTTCTTTTAGATGTTGATATTTTAATTGCAAAGCAAGATGCTCAACTTCCAATTTAGAAAACTGTTTCACCAGGTTATCATGATCATCCCGTTAAAATTTTTCATGCAATTTAGAGTTAGTTTTCTCAAGCTCAATGACACGATCATGGGAGACTTTCAGAGCAACAGATAATTCATGAAATTGATATGCATTAATTGAACAATTCGTGGCAGTGTAAAACACATCTTGAGTGATACATTCAGAAACCAGATTCTCATTTAAGGTATTGACCTCAACTATCATTGCATCAAATTCCTTTTCCATTTCTTTAATATCTGAATCCATCCCCTTTTTAAGACTCTCAAATTGACCTTTTAATTGTTTAAAGAAAGGCATGACCTCGCTTAAATAGCATTCTTTAGTTTGCTCAAAACCCTCTCCCTTCGCTATCCCATTAGGTGTGATCATTTTCTTACATGTCTTCTCAAAATCAACAAATAATTGATAAATGACATAATCGACCGATTAAGGTCTTGCTATTAGTGGCAATGGTTCTAGGAACTAAGTGCATTGGTGTATTTGGAGGATACATGTGGCTCAGTGCATTTTCCTAAAAGGAGTGTTTGTTTCAACAAGTACATTAGCTTTTGTTTATCCATATCTTTCTTCCAAAAAATGCTCGGGGTTAATTGAGTTTGAGGCTTAAACATGTTCGGGGAGATCCAATTTTCTTTTGTGTAATCATGGGGTTTGAACGTAATGTTTTGCTTTTACACTCGTGATCTTTTAGCTTCTTATCCACTTTCTCCCTATTGACTTCTTCAAATTGCATATCTTCCTCCGCACTTAGCTTAACTAGGTTTCGCCTGGGCTTAAGGATTTCATTACCATCATATTTACCTTATGAGCCTCTCTAGCTATTTTACCATACTTAGGATTGGGTTTCTCAACTAGAGGAATACTATGCTTATCGCTAAGACTCTATGCTTAGTGATCATGTGAAGCGATCAATGGTATTCCCTTGTTCGTACAACTTATTTTCAAGCTTGTTTTTCAAAGTTTTTAGATTGGAAAAATCATTCAAAAGTTTTGATTCCTTAGCACTGAACTCTTGTTTAAGCACTTTAACATTATCTTGAAGTTCTTGCTTTTGCTTAACAGTTTTAGAAAGCTTTTCTTGTAAGGAATTTAACTCTTGTTTTAACACTTCTTCTCTAAAATTACTTTTTCTAATAATTGTACGCATTTGGTCATCCATTTCCTGCTCACGAGTAGTTAACTCAAACTTAGCACGTTGTTCATAAATAGCAACTTGTTCTTTATAGGCATTCGATTCGGAGGTAATGTAATCATTAGGGGCACATGCGCTTTATTCATCAAAAACATAGTCATTATTGACTACAGACGATACATCACTTGGTACAATCTCACTTTCACTTTGTGTCACATATTGATCATATGGGACAATATTACTATTACCCTCATTATCAATATCGAATCATAAGTTTCAAGAGATTGTACTTCATTATGTATTTTTGCTCATCAACCTCATCGATAGTTTTAATACCTCCGAGATGATTGATTCTTTGGATGGACCACTGTTGTGGTGATGAGACCTTTGAGAGACCATAGGTGAGATGCTAGCCATGAAGATTGTTTGGGCGATGGGTTCATCATCGACATCGAGTCATATGCATCACATGCGCAACTTGAAAGGCATTTTGATGATTGTGACCTATTTCCTGAATTGGTCGCTCATCTAGATCAACATCATATGTCTTAGCATTCCTTCAAGAAGAAACAACAACTCCTCTTCATCCAAAGTCGCCCATTATCCCGAGCTTGCACAAGCAACATCTTGTCTCGAGTATTATGCATTCTCCGGACGTTTGGAGATGTGCGCCTTGCAATATGTCCTCACCACCACGTTATAGCATTTGGTAGCTTTGCTTGCCCTTGATTGGCATTTCTTCCACGATTCGATTTGCCACATATCCTCCACCTACTCCAAAGATTAGCATAACTCGCTCCAACCATCCCTTGTTCATATCGTCTTCCTTGCACATTCTCGCACCACAACCTTACCATCTCGGCGATAGCTTGATTGTGTGGATTGGATGTCGCTCGAGATTATTGTTAGTGTGGGAGGAATTCATATTTTGACTAACCATGAGAGATAGTTGATTGATGAGGTTTTCCATGAGTGTGTTTGAGTCGGAGGCTTATATGCCGGATCGTGGATGAGCTTGTAATTACCATTACCCGTGGGTATGACTTGAGAAGCTTTGGTGGTAATTCCAACATTGGTGTAAAAGGTCAGAGAATCATTTGATCTAACTAGTTTCTCCTCGCTTAGATTTGAACTGCTTAATAATCCTTCGTCCAAACATAGCATGTCTCTCATTCGAATAAGGAAGGCATACAGCTGCTCATAGTTGGTGTTCTTCAATCCTTTGGTTAGCTTCACAGAGGTGACAAATTTGTGCCATTCGGGATTCATGTTGTTCACAAACTTTGAGTTCAAATGAATATTTGGCATGGTCATTTTGATATTCCTCATATCATTCACAAGCTTGTGGAATCTCACGTAATATTCATAGACACTTTCTTCTCGGTTTCATCTTAAAGTGCTCAAACTCATCATACAGCTTGAGATTCTCTGCCTTCCTTGGTTAGTTCGTAACCCGAGAGAAGCATCTTGACATTGTCCCAAACCGCCTTAGCTTCTGTTGTGATTGATCGACTTGTAAATGTCCTTAGGTAAACCCCAAGTATGATGTTAGAAGCCACGATGTCAGATCGTATCTCTTCTTCTCCTTATCACCGCTTCATCATACATTTTAGGTCCATCCGGTCCTAATATCACCGAGCCATCGCCAGCAGATCAAGTATGTCTCGGTTGTCTCAACATGATACGGTCCTTCATCAATTGACTTGAGAATGTTAACTCCATTTTCCTTCCCCGCACAATACAACCTAATTCGTTGAGCCCATGAGTCATAGTCGGTTCATCAAGCATTGGTGGACGAGTGTCCGAACCACCGCTGAACGCCCTCAACTACAAGAGATGATTGTAGGCACGTTGGTAGACATGATTACGCATTTCAAGGGATTTTATAACTCTATGATTAAACCGGAAATAGATTCTTTCACGGATTTTACTAAATCAAGAGAAAACCGTATTAGAAACAAATATTAACCAATTCACTATAACCCTTGAACCAAGTCGCTAAGTAGCAACTCGCTAAACTTCAAGTCATGAATCAAGTGAATCAAGTCGCTAAGACCCAAGTCACGAACACAAGTCGCTAAAGCACCAAATCGCTAAGCGGCAAGTCGCTAAAGAACAACTCGCTAAGTATCCAAGTCGCTAAGAATCAACTCGCTACGTTTCCAAGTCGCTAAGTAGCAACTCGCTAAGAACAATAAGGACAAGTCGCTAGAAATTATAGAAACAAGTCGCTAACCCAACCAAGTCGCTAGCCGTAGTGGAGCCTCCACTAACTTGTATTGTTTGTCGGCTTGTCTCAATAGACAAGTCGCTAAGATCAAGTCGCTGCGACTTAAACTACAACTCGCTAGAAATTACTAAAGCAAGTCACTACGAAGAAAAATACTCCGAGACACAAGTCGCTAAGTTGAAAAACTTCAAAACCACACTTTTCAATCCAAAACAAGCCCAACCACAGTGATTCAAGCTTTCCAAATCAAAACCCAAGCACTTACAATGATTCTAAACACAAAAGTACACACAAAATTCAAACTTTAACACAAGAAATGATCCAAATGATGCAAAAACCACTAAACTTTTTCAAACCCAAAAACCATATAAAACCACTAGAAATCCAAGGATATGTAAGAGATGATCAAACCATGGCTCTTGATACCATTTGTAACATATTGGATTTTACAAACACATCATACCAAATACATAAGAGGCGATATAAGGTTTTAGAGAGAAAGGGAAGAGAGTTGGGAACTATGTGAAACAAAGAAAAATGGTATTGAGCTCCAACCCTCACCTGGGAGGTAGAGGGTATTTATAGTGTTTACAATAAACGCCACCTACGGGCGTGGATCGTGCATACAGTGGGTAAAGACCCGTCCGTCCTCCACGGTTTTACTTAACTAACTTCTTACTAACATTAAATAACTACGACTACGAGCTTTCTAATGATTACATATACTTGAGGTGACCGACACTTTAATGACTGAATTTTCTAATTCCTAACAATGGAAACATAGAGTGACAAGCTATAAGGTTCCAAGTTACAAGGCCATCATTCTATAGTGAGTTTTAAAACTTATAAGACTTGGTTATCTAAATGATTCAGACTGAGAATTTTTTGTTTCAAAACAATAATTTTGCAGACTATACTTGAAACTCAGTGTCTGCATTGTAAAGGGAACTATGATTCAAGTACCCCTTTTATCCAATCAAAGTGTTTTTTAGCAAAATTGATCATGAATAACCATCCTTATATCATCCCAAACAGGCATTCAAAACTGCTACCCAAACACCGCTGCAAAAATTCAGCTCAAGTACCATCCCACACCCTAATTAGACTTTCCTTTGACTTCTCAAAAAATCATATTGACTTTCCAATTTTTTGCCACTTTTTCAGTCTGTGTATTCCTTTTGAGATGGATACTTGAAAGTTTCAACCTTAAGTTGTTGATAATAATCTTGAATAATTCTTGATCACTCCTTTTATCACTTGAAAACAATCTTTTATTTCTTTATTGCTAGATGTAATATATTGCAACAGCCAGAACAAGTTTTATAATCACACTTAGTACTGACTTTTTGCAAGAAAGACTCACAATTCTACTTAGAACATCCTCCCAAGAGTATGCAATACCGTTTTAATAAATTTTGGTTTTCAAAACAGACCATATGGCTTTAGAGTAACTACACTCAAAGAATAAGTGATTTCTTGAGTTAGGGCATTCCTCACATAAAGGACAAGAGTATTGATTATCTGGATACCACTGAACAAGTTTTTCTTGTGTAGTTAACCTTCCCAAAATAATCAGCCATAAAATAAATGAGTATTTTGGGATAACAGTGTGTAAACCAAACCACATCACACCATGGGACTTTTGGTTCATCATGTGTGCAAACTTTCCAAGCACAACTAATTTCAAATTGCACATGTCTTCCTTTCATTTTTTATCCGTTTAGTAGTATCCAAACTTGTATCATTTAACTGAGGAATTGGTATATTATGAGTGATAGGCCAAAATCTCCATTCAGTAAGCCAAAGCCAGTTTCCATTATGGATCATATCCTTAATACTTCCATAAGAAATAACTCCATCATTGTACTATTGCCCCACCACTTATCATGCCAAAAAAGATTCTGCTACCATCACCAACTTTGTTGAATACATGACTTCTCAAGTTATCTCTAAGTGCCAGAATTTGTTTCCAACTACAACTTATTGGCTTCACTCTTCACATCCCATATACTATTGCCTTTTAGTCTTATGACAAATATCCATTTGACCCATAAAGATTCTTTATTGCTTGGAAGCTTAGACATTAGAATCTCATTCCAAACACCAAAGTCTTTGATTCCCAGTCCACCTTCATTTTTTGGCCAAGAAACCTTTTTTCCATGCAATTTTGGCTTTTCCTTTAGTAAGTTCCCCTTGGCACCAAAGAAAACCCTTAAGGATTTTATCAATATCTTTAACAACTGCTTTAGGTAGAACAAAGACAGAATCCCAATACACCTGCATTGATGCTAGGACTGAAGCTATAAGCTGAAGTATTCTAACATAAGATAAAAGCTTATTCTTCCAATCATTGACTTTTCCTCTCACCTCATCTACTAAATATTTGCAGTCATTGATGCCAATCTGTTTAGTAATCAAAAGAACACAAAGATAAGTAACTGGAAGAACACCAACTTTAAAAGGGAGAATTTCCATAATATCCTGCTTCACATTATCTTTAATATTCCTAAAGAAAATGGTGCTCTTCCCTAGGTTTGGATTAAGACCATAAATGAGACTAAATGAATCCAAAGCCTTCTTGACCACTCTAATAGATTTAATGTCCCCATGGCATAGAACCAAAAGGTCATCAGCAAAGCATAAATAAGTTATCTGTAGCTGTTTGCATCCCCAATGGTATCTGTAAGTACTGTCCATACTGATATGTTTCTTTATGATAAGAGTAAACATTTTCATAATGAGAGTGAAAATCTATGAAGAGATAGGATCCCCTTGCCTTATAACCCTACATCCTTTAAAATATCCAAATATTTCCCCGTTGACACACAGAGTAAATGTTGCAGTACTAACACAAACTATAATCCAATGAATCATTTTATGAGGGAATCCAAATCTTTGCATAATGCTTTCAAGGAAACACCAAATGATTGTGTCATAGGCCTTTTGAATGTCAATCTTCATAGCCACTCTCTTTGCACCATTTTTCCAGTCATATCCTCTTAATAATTCTTGTGTAAGAAGGATATTATCAGTGATCTGCCTTCTAGGTATAAAAGCACTTTGATTAGGGTTGACAAGTTTGCATAAAGCACTTTTGATCCTGTTAGTAAGAATTTTACTGGTGCACTTATATACAACATTGCAGCATGCTATTGGCATAAAATCAGAGACTTTTTGAGGAGTATCAGTTTTTGAACTAGAGTGATCAAAGTGGCGTTAACTTCTCCCAAAAGTCTTCCTTTCTCAAAAAATTCATTCACAGCTTGGCATACACCATTCCAAACAACACACCATGCTTTCTTGTAAAATTTGAACCATATGGTCCTGGGCTTTATTGTCACAGATGTTAAACATAGCAAATTTGATTTCACCATTTGTTATTGGCCTAATCATATTACTAGCATCTTCTTGAGTGACTTGATTTGTAAAATGAACATCTATCTGATCAATATCTTAGACTTCAATGGATTTTCCTAATAAAATTTGGAAGTGAGAAACAAACTGATTAGGTACATTATCGCCCTCAAAGTTGTCCCAATTTTCAATACAGATAGCCTCAATTTTACTTCTATGAGCTTTCCCTTTTATAACAGCATGAAAAAACTTAAAATTCCTATCACCATCCCTCAACCATTCAATCTTAGCCTGCTGACACAAGAGCTTTTCTTTATCCTGTACTACACACTTTTATTCATCAAGGATAACAGACTCCTCTTGTTTAAGGGCTGCATTTAAAGGGTCAACATCCACTTTTCTTTGAATTACTTTTAACTTTTCCCTCCATGTAATCACCCTTTCAAACAGATTCCAATGTTTCCAATTCAGCTTTTTCATGTGGTATTTCGTTGCCTTTAGTTTCTTTAATGAGTTTGTACATATGACACCCCACAACATTAATATCCCGCTCCTTTTTCAAAACCTCATTGAATTCTTGTTTATCAGCAATATAATTGGCAAACCTAAAAGCCTTGTCTTTTTTCTTTAGAGCTTTAGGAATCACTAAGACAGCTGGACAATGGTCAGAAATTAGGTGAGGAGAAAAGATGGCATAGGAGTTAGGAAATTTACTTATGAACTCATTGTTTCCTATCACTCTGTCAATCTTCTTGAGAATACCATCACTAGGACTCTTTCTACTTTGAGTCCAAGTATAATGCACGCCTGAACTGTTAAGGTCTTCTATTTCAATTTTCTCAATACACTCTTGAAATTCAAGCATATCATTAGTCTTACAAGAACCACCCTCTGAATGATCTTCAATATTCATGCTGACATTCCAATCTCCTATAAGAACCCATGGATTAGCATCCACAATTCCATTATACATATTCAACAATTTCTATAGTTATCTTCTATCCTTTCCTGTGTTCTCAGCATAAATCAAGCAACAAAAAAATTTGACATTAGTACTTACAGTCTCAATAACACATAGCATAGCTTGTCACTTGAATGAATCTGCATGAGATCAATCACATACTTTTGGATTCCAGCCAATGATGATCCTACATCCTTTTGAGCATTCTGCAATATTGGAGCACCAATTCCATCTGTTAAAGATCCTTCCACATATTCTCTGCAAGTGCTTCTGCTTTTTTTGAGTTTCTAACACAAGACATACACTAAGACTTTCTTCCTCAATAACTTGTCTAACCTTCTTCTGTTTATCCTTATTATATAATCCTCTAAAATTCCATGCAACAATCCTTAATTCAGATGTTACTTCAGCCATTAGAAACTATATTTAAAGAGTTTGATCCTTATGGAGCATATCATTCACATCACCCTCTGATTCATTAGTTGTCATACTCTTTGCCATATTAGAACTTTCATCCAATACATCATCATCTTCACCCTCAATCAGCCCCCATTTCTAATCCCATTGTTCTTTAAATAGCTTTTCATGTTAGTATCCCAATTGAATTTTGTTTTCAGTGTGTAGTTTTGTGGAGTAAAAACCTAAACCGAACCAAGGCTGTCTTGTACAGTATTTTAGGGTTCCATACCCTATCTTACATCAAGATAAGTGTTTTACTTCATTAATTTAATTATGTCTTCAATTGATTGTATGTATGCTTGCATGTTCCCCATGTCCGGCTAATTTACTTGTGTGTTTGCTTAGGTAATATGAAACTTAGTTATTGAATATTGATTGGTTGTCTCTTATCTTAGTTGTGATTGACCTAGTATTGCGATAGGTCATTCGTTGTGTTGTTAATGCTTGACTAATCTTTGTTGAACCTTAGTTTATAATCACCTAGAGTAATTGTAGGCTAAACATCCAAAGAATACCTTAGTGTTAAGTTTATAAATCCTAGAGATTTATAGTCATTAACCTTTGGTAGCTTCAAAGAATTAGGGATAAACGCATACCCTACAACCTTAGAGACACAACGCGATTAAGAATAAGGACGTGACAATTCAACCATCATCACTAGGTATTCTTTGATACAATACAAACTCGTCAACTTTTTTTCTATTGTGTTTCATCTGTGACTCAGGCATTTCATCAGTCCCAAACACATCCAAAATAGCAAACTTATTAGCACTTTTCCTGATTTCAGCAATTGTTTCTTGTGAGACAACATTCCATCCACCTTTTGGACTTTGCATTGGGCTTTTTCCATGGAATTCAGTCACAATGGTATTCATAGTAATATTGGTTACCTTAGGATCAGTGTTTTGACTAGGGTTATTCTTGCCATTTGGCATATTCTTTGGCTTAAACTCCTGTCTATTCTTTCTTATACCTTGTCCTTTTTCCAGTTTCTTTGTTATGATAGCCTTTGCCCTCCTTCATAATTCCTTTTCCATTCTTTTTGTCACCCACTTTTTGTGTTCCTCCAGTATTACTAGTTCCTTCAATAGTCTGTGCAACCTCATTACTAGCATTACCACTGTCAGTCACACCTTTTCCAGTACTCAAATCACTATCCTTATCCTCATTACTCTTAGGTTTCACATACACATAGAATTCTTATGCCCAAATACACTTCAATAGATGCATTTAGGAGGCTTCCATGTGTATTCCACATCTACATATTTTGAGAAATTAAACTTGAACAAATACATCCCAAACTAAGTAACAATATCACTTAGGCCAAAATTTGCCCGCATTCTTCCTAAATTGTCTCTTAGTTCAGCATATGACATTTTGTAACCAACAAAGTGTCCACAGTGTGTCAAACTTCATTTCATACTTTCTTCTTACACTAACTCTTCTTCAAAAATTACTACTTCTCTACCATCCTTAAAGGTGTGTTTGGTAAAAATAGCAGTGACCAGTAGCAGTGAGTTGTGAGCAGTAGCCACAACTCACAACTCACCGCTCGCAACTTCTTAAAGAAGCATTGAAAAAATGAGAATTCCTAAAAAAAATAGCAAAGCTTACTGCTCCTTTGCCAAACGAACAATAAAAATCAAGACGCTCATTGCTCACCGCTCATCGCCCAAAAAACTTTAAAAAGCTCCGCGCCAAACATATCCTAAGTACGGTAGGAATCAAACTTAGCTTATTATCAATATTCTCCCCATTAGACTTAACAGTATTCGTAAATGATCTTTTCTTTGTGCCTATACTACTAGCTTTGGCAGTGCCAGTCACATTCTCTTTTACTCCTAGGCTCACATTACCTCGGTTACTATTCACATCCTCATTATTAGCATTATGGTTCATAACACTAGCATTATTCAAAGTTTTAGAACTACCATTCGAGCATACAATATTAGTTGACTTGTACACGTCTATTAGAAGTGGAAAGTCCTTACTAACCTCATTTCCCTCATTCGTGGATACTACATTCTTCCCTTTGTCACCATTGTTCTAAACACCTTTTCCATTCTTCTTAGTAGCGTCTTCTTGAGTACAGCTCCCAATATCATCCTTTGTTTCTAAATTTAGGTTCTCAACTGATTTCATAACATTTCCCCCAATTCATCACTAGAAACCATAGCTTCCAATTTTCCCTTATTATTTACTCGCTCCTCACCAACAGCCTTCTTAGTATTCAAATCACATACATTATCTTTGAACTTATTAGGTATTCGAATCTTCCTTTTGGATGTTTTTCCTTTGGCCGACATAATTCCACACAATTGGTCTACAATACGATTCAATTACTCTTTAAAACAGTGGGGATCATGATCAAAAAGTTATTTAGTAGTAAATTGTATAAAACCAAATTAAATTGAATTGAATTGAATTGAATTTTGGCGCCAAAATCATCAAAATGAGGGATTCCTCAAATCTTAACAAAAATCTAATCAAAGCTCATCATTGTATGTGCAATGATGAGACGAATCGATTTATGGTTATAGAATTAAAATTCGTTAAGAAATGGAGTAGAAAAAGAAGGATTGTGATGAATTTTGATATGGTGAAATAAGGTGGGAAAAACGGTTACGGGAGAAAAAAGTTTCAACGTTCTCATAATTAATTGCATCTTCAAAAAGGTAGTGTACAATCAGTTAAAGCATGTTATATATACAATATAACTGTCTAATACGTATAGTGAAATGTGCTAATAAAAAAATGTGAGTATGCAAATCAATTCTCATTTTTTA